>CM070553.1:34043737-34048944 GCA_036346405.1 Phyllostachys edulis
GCTAGCTTCGGCGCTGAACTCTTCACGGTTTTTGGCCTTGGACGCACTCTCTTTTTTCGAAGCTCTCGCGAGCTCAAGGCCTCGCGGATCGCGACGCCGAGATGAGTCATCTTCCAACGATGTGTCGCCGTTCGGCGCTTGCCTCTCCCATCTCGCGGGTCTCTTTTGTCATGCCACTGCCGGTCGAGACCACCGGGTCATGTGGGTGATTCTTGGTCGATCCACTTATGTAGCCACATAGCGGATCCGGAGACTACAGTAGACGGGAGAGGTTGTTAGTGCGTGACTTTGAAAGAGAAATAGTATGGGAACACACCTGTAATTGGTCTCCACCGCAGCCAGCAGCTTTCGTGGTCCCAACGCCGTTGCCAGATAGTCAATGGGCGCAGTTCGTGACAACCCCAAGAATGAATGCTCAAAGCTAATCCGGTGCTTGGACTTGAAGAACTTGCATAGGTCTCGCACCAACAAAGAGGGGCTTACATCTCTCCCTCTCATGTGTTGTGGTGAACGCCTGTTGGAACTTTCAGATGGGGTTGCCATACGGGGTTTCCATTACAAAGAGATGCCAGATAGGCACGCTACTCTTGTTCGATCCGAGTCACACACATTTCTTGTTTCGCTTCTTTTCTCGCCCCAAAGAAATTTCTTGCTTGTTCGCTGGATCCGCCCCATTGTCTCTATTGCCAGCCCATCCCAGCGTGCATGAAGGAAGCTCGTGTAGTGTTGTCGGTTGTGTAGTGCTCTCTCCCGCATCTCTTCCACCTTCTTTTTATAAGCCAAAGGGTTGGCATTGAGTGTTGTCCTTGGTTTTCAAGAAAAAAGTTGTCCAGCTTAGGTCTTGGTCACTATGCAAGGCCGCCTCCTTTGGCCTTGTCAACGCAAGCCAGTTACCCCATTTGATCTTATCAATCGCAAAGCCGCTCGTTCTCGGTCTTTGTCACTATGCAAAGTCGCTTCTATCTCGTCTTGTCATCGCGCAGCCGCCCCCATCCGGTCTTTGTCACCGCCAGAAAGCTGCCCCATCCGGTCTTGTCACCGGGCAAAGTCGCCTCCGTTCGGGTCTTTGTCATCCGCGCAAAGCCAGCTTCTGCTCTGGTTTTGTCACTACGCAAAGTCAGCTCAGAGTGTTCTTGTCACTACGCCAGTTGCCCTCGCTCGTCGTCTTGTCATCACAAGAAAGTCGCTTCGTTCGGTCTTGTCACTACGCAAAGCCTGCTCTGCTTGGTCTTTGTCACTACGCAAAGTCGCCTGCGCTCGCTTGTCACTATGCAAGGTTGTCTCATTTGGTCTTGTCACCGCGAAATCGCCTCGCTTGGTCTTTTATCTTCGCAGCCAACATATTACACGCTTTGTTAGCCTCTCCTCAAGGGATATAAAATGCGCTACCCACGCCCGAAGTAGGGACCACTCGACCAAACCGTGAGAAGAAGAACCTTCTCCATCGCGGCAAGAATATACCATGACAAACGCCGACATTTTACTAGTCCAACCAGGGTCACCGGCAAGACCTTCCTCAAAGGGGATGATTTCGTTTTAACTACCGGTTGATGCCGAACAAGCGTGTTTCAACTCGGTAGGACAAAATACGGACATTGTGGAGGACATGCCGCTGCAGGTGTCATGGACACCCTTTCGATGGCGCATCGACTATTTCTTCCGATGCCTACACTCGAGGTACAATTAGCAAATAGTTTGGTTCGCATGTTATCGCTAATACAAAATCTATGTTAACCGCCCCTGCGAAGTAGATGGCGAATGCGATTTTTGTTCGCCGGATCGATCCTCCCCATGGAATCTACATGTTTGATGTACACTACTACAAAACGCTTAATATTGATCGCCAGATCATAGATTTGCTAACCAAAACCGCTCAATTACATGCAATCGCTACCGGTTTTGGCTTAGAGACCGCCTATGTTACTTGCCGCGCTTAAAACCATCTGCGGAAGAGGTAATATCACGACATTTCATATTGAAAAAGCTGCTCAGGAGTATCACGTGACGGTTCTGTTAATAACCGCTCAGGATATCTTTCATATATCATGCATTTGCCAACAAACAACCGCTCGTGGAAACATCATGTATGGTTCTTAACAATAACCGCTTTGATATTACTACATATCACTGCACGGTTTTGCTATAACCATCCGTGATAATATCGCCATGTACCTCAATGCGCACGCTTTCTTTGTCGCCATCCACTTCGCTCCGATGCTCTTCGCCGTCAGATCGATTCCGCTGGTTCCTCGACGCGCTCTCTTCGCCTCACGCTCAATTTATACCTTGTTTTATAAAAAGGATCATCTCGCCATCGAAGATGTGATCATCCCCACATACTTATAAAAAAATGTAAATGGTCTGCTCTCCCTTGTCGCCGCATTGATGGCTCACTCGCCGCACTATACGAAAGCATCTCTCATCAGACGTTGAACTGCCGTTGCAGAAGAACATCGCTTCAACAAAGGTCTTCACTCCCCACGCCTACCGAGAATTTGCCGGAGCAGCATGACGCCACCTTCATTGCCTTGACATCCCTCCTCCGCCGGTCTCTTCCGTGATCTCCCACTTTTGACGAAGCTTATCAAGGCCATCAACGGGTTCTTCCAAAACGACGCAGTAATACATTCGTGGAGGCTTGTCCACTTGACCACAGAATCGAGGCGGCAGAAGCATCGAAATGTACCTGTGCCGAGACCCTCAAGAAGAGAAGAGAGCCGCGGGCTCAATTCTTCTTGGTTCAACACCGAGGGTTCGAGACACTCGAACGAAGCGCTGCTGGGTGGACGATTTCGTGCTTCGTCACGATGATCGTGAAATCATCTGATGCCGGCCACCGCCGCCTATGAAGTATTGAAGATGGAGATAGCAAATTACCTCCCGCCACTAGAAAAACTTTGTTTAATTATAGGTTTTTTACTTTTTTAATATAAACATGTAATTTCTTCATGTCATGTAAGTGTATATACAAGATAAATATACTTGAGAAATTCATATCACGCATTTCTGCCCATTATGGAACTGTCAGGATATTATCACCGACGGTTCCATAATAGAACCGCTCTGTGATAAGTCTCTTTATAAGGAGCCCGCCTACCGCTAGGTTTTGCGCCTAACTCATCACTCCTCAAAGAAATTTCATTACTTTTGTCCGTCCCTTCCCACCCGAGTGACTCGCCTGCTGCCCGACGCCGCTTTATTCTTCCTGTTGCCGGTGGGTTGAGATTAATGGTGATTACGCAGTTAAAAGACTCAGACGATAAGAGTGTCTTTGTAAAGGTCACCATTGTGCCACAACCACGGTGACACCCTAACTCTCGCTCAATTCCCAGCCCGCTTAGGGTTTGGCGTCCGCCTCTAACTCACACTCCCCAGACGTGATTTATCTGCTCCTCCCCACTGACATGCCAGCCTCGGCTGGACCCGCCAAGGCTGGCCGCCTGACCTCGCAGTGCCTGGGCTAGGGCCTCCGCCGGGCTTTGCTTTTCCCCATCCTCCCTCTATTCTCCTCTCTAGATCCATAGCTTAATGTCTTTTGTTGAGTTTGATTTTTATGCTTGAGCCTTAAGTTGTGTCCTCGATGTTTGTGTGATTTATGCAAGGTGAAGGAGATAGATGAGGGTTGGGCCGGTGTGGTCGTCATCTGGTTATACTGCATCGAGGTATCACCCTACCTTACTCCCTCTGCCTCTACCCCTTGCTCGGTGGATGAAAATGGCTAGTGCTTCACGATGGATGCCGTATACTACATCGGTGTGGTGGGTTTGGACACTTTTTGGTCTTGTTCTCTTGCCGATGAACTACTCAATGATGTTAATAGTCTTATGCTGAAATTGAATTGATAATTAGTTCATATTAATAGTCCCTTGCTCGTGGATGTAATGATGTCAATAGTCTTTATGCTCAAATTGAATTGATAATTAGTTCATATTAATAGTCCCCTTGCTCGTGGATGTAATGATGTCAATAGTCTTATGCTGAAATTTGAATTGATAATTAGTTCATATTAATAGTCCCCTTGCTATGTGATGTAATGATGTCATTAGTCTTATGCTCAAATTGAATTGATAATTAGTTCATATTAATAGTCCCCTTGTTCATGCCGGTCAAGTTCTCTACCACTTATGCACTGTGCACGCCCTACCTCATTCCATTCATGAGCTTCTCTATAGCTCAGCAATTATTACCAAATATATATATATATATATATATATATATATATATATAGTACTATATATATATATATATATATATCTTGAGCATGTAATTGTTTTAGCCAACAAGAACACCTGCCAATAAGTTGAGAATTCTTTTGAAATATGAGAATGGTTGCTTGTTGTTCTTGTTGGTTTAAAGACTTATTACATGCTCAAGAATGGTTGGTTGCTCATACATGATGCCACTTCCGCTTGAAGTACTTCACAACATCAATCTATTCTCTCTGGAACATAGCGACGTCTAATCCAGTATAATTGGATGTCCCGACTCTCCTTGCATCCATACTTTTTAAACTTCATAGGCTCAATGAGGTTGCCCAGGCTACTGCCTCATCCTTCTTAGGTCATGTGGACGATCCCCCAAAGTGGCCGAGACTCATTTAACAATATATATATAATATATATATGATGCCGATTTAATGGCACAAGCACCATGCATCGCTGGGGTTTTAGAGAAGTCATCACAAGATTTGTTTCATTAGCCACAAACCGTCTTCAGATAAGTATGCATCACAGATGAGTTTGAAACCGCTCCGTGATGACCTCATGTCATCAATCGACTCCATAAACTCGCACGACTAACGTAAAACCATCTCGGTGATGACGCTTTAAACCGCTCAGGAATACTTTTTCTCAGAGTAGTGGCACGTGAATACATTGTGGCACCGAATCTTTCGGGATTGAGGCGCGGATTGACAATCTTAACGAAAGCAAAATGATGATCTCCGCCAACAGCATGTAACACGAGAGGGCAACAGGAGGTCGTGAACATAGAAGTTCCTGGCGATCCCACATGTGTCAAGGCGAACCCTAGCTGATATGTGCATGCTACTACAACGATGGCTGTACCACATCCGCTACAACAGCACAACACTCTATGGGTAGGCGAGGCACCTTCTACCATTAGGCACAAAGTGAGAAGTTTGTACTCGGTAGTCTCCCTTCTATACGCAATTATGTTCAATCTTGTCAGAAGCTATGAGACTAGAC